>CM035422.1:75441143-75471143 GCA_020310875.1 Ceratopteris richardii
CCAATGGATCAACTTCGAGGATAATGAACCTAGCGTCAGCATTACCTATGAAGAATGGAATATTTTACAAAGTAGACATCTTGTCTGGGACTACTCTAAAGTCCATCTTCTCATGGGGCACGACCCGGTGTGTCCACTGGGTCTCAGATGGCACAATGGTAATTTCCTAACAAAAATCCCAAATGTCAAAGGAAACATTGATTATCAATTCAACCTCAACAAGAAGTGGTGCATGTCGTGGACACAACTATGGCGGGATATGAAGTTCATGGCTATCTGGCACCCTCTCATAGAAATATAAAAATTTGTACTCTTATGGCAAATTCTTCATCGAGGAATCTGGACCAACCTAAAGGCTAGCAAAATCTGTGGGGCATCTCCTTGGTGCAAGCACTGTGGCCGGTACATTGAAGATGTTGTTCACATCTTCTTTACTTGTCCCAACTCCAACATGCTTTGGTAGATTGTCCGAAAGAAAATTTGACTTCAGAATTATATCAGCTAGAAATAAGCTCCACTGGGAGAAGCGATTGGCCGCTCGGTGACTCTCTAGAATGCCATCAGAGGGGAGGTCCTCTGCAAGATCTAGCAAGAAAGATGTGCTTATAACTTTGGCGACTACCCCAAAGAGTGGAAGATTGAGACATCGTTGTTCCACCTTGGTAAAGGAATCACCAACTATAAGAAATCCTCCCCCTTCACGCTACATAAAGTGCTCCTTCTGATCAACAACAAGCTTAAGCCCAAGTGGGCCCCGCATGAGGGTGATTAACCTTCTTTGTAATGCCATCTAAAATTTGTAAGAACTACCCCTGCTCTGTGGGACTTGGGGGGTCCCGTGGGTACTAGTCCCCTTCACTTGTACTTTTCTTTTATTTAATACAAGTCCGGGAGAGTAGGTGAAGACCGAACTATACAAACTAATTCTGAATATAGTAGTGCTTCTATACTCTAAAGCTACCCAACACTTAAGAATGTTAGTGAAGAAGAGATATTTTCACTCACGAATCCTTATACTAAGAAAAACATGAAATGAGTGCACCTGAATGCTTCAAATGTCTGAAGTCATATCCATTTGATTGCGTTTCTTGCGGGTGTCGTGAAATGCATCAATCTCCTTTGAAAATGAAACTTGGGTATGTGCAATCACGAGACTTCCAGCAACAGCATTAACTCCATGTATTCTTTGGCTATCAATTGGGTGTACTTCATATACACGTTGGCTCTGAGTGGATGATCGTCACACAAAATTGAACTAAGAAGATTAATTAACTCAATAGATCTCTATTGTTCTCCACACACGATCAGACATTATCCATGATTGATTTGCTACACTTCGGGCATTGCCGCAATAGTGTGATTTCTCGGACCCAATGCTCCCATACATTAGGTTCGACACAAAAGCAAGGCGTGCTCCTTAAATGATATCTTGAACAATAGTGATTCTCCCAGTGCTTTGATCATTGAATGCTTTCAAAGATCAAAGTGCATCTCCACTTAAGATCAAAGTGCTTTGGACACCCTCCCAAAGAGTGGTCAATTGAAAAGTCCCTTTTCCTCCTTGGCAAAAGAATCTCCAACTATAAGCGGGACCCACCTTTTAGGCATCATAATGTGTTTCTCATCGAGAACAACAAGCTTACATCCAAGTGGGCCCAACATAAGGGGGACGGAAGGGTTATTAACCTCCTTTAACACTCTCTAAATCTGTAAGTTTTGCCATTGCTTTGTGGGATTCGGGGGGTCCCAAAGGCACTAGTCCCATTTACTTGTAACTTGTTCTTTTTCTTTAGTTAAAGTCTCGAAGAGTAGGCCAAGGCCAAACTCCCTTTTTCTAAAAAAAAGGTTTTAATCTTATTAGCTCCACAAAAAAGAAAGTTAGCACATAGTTGTTATTTTTTAATATAAAGGAAGTTAAGCCTTAGCCTACTCTCCCGAACTTGAATTAATTAAAAGAAAAGTACAAATGAAGGGGACTAGTGCCCATGGGACCCCCTGAATCCCATAGAGTAGGCGTAGATTTTATAGAGTTTAGATGGCATTAGAAAGAAGGTTAATCACCCTCTCATCACTCTCATGTGGGGCCCACTTGGGTTTAAGCTTGTTGTTGATCAAAAGGAGCACTTGATGATGCTTGAAAGGGGGGGTTTCTTACAGTTAACGATTCTTTTGTTGAGGAGGAATAATGATTCTCAATTGACCACTCTTTGGGGCAGTCACCAAAGTTATAAGCACATCTTTCCCACTAGATCTTCCATAGGACCTCCCCGCTGATGGTGTTCCAGAGAGTCGTGAAGTAGCCGATCGCTTCTCCTAGCAGAGCTTAATTCCCACTGCTAATTTTCTTTTCGACAATCTACCTGAGCCTGTTGGAGTTGGTGCAATTAAAGAAGATATGAGCAACATCTTCAATGGACTGGTAGCAACACTTACACCAGGGAGGCACCCCATAAAATTTGCTAGCCTTTAGGTTGGTCCAGATTCCACGATGAAGAATTTGCCATAAGAGGACAAAATTTTTGATTTCAATGAGAGGGTGCCAGATAGCCATGAACTTTAGATCCCATAGCAGCCGTGTCCATTGCAGGCACCACTTCTTGTTGAGGTTGACCTGATAATCAATGATTTCTTTGATGTTTGAGATTTTTGTTAGATGAACTTTAGAACAGTCCATGCAAGATGTCTGCTTTGTAAAGTATTCCATTCTTCATAGGTAATGTTGATGCTAGGGTCAATATCCATGAAGTTGATCCATTGGTTGGTGTCTTGTTTCTAGAGATGTTTCCATTTTTTGAAGCCTTTGTTCCATAGTCTCTTGGCATTTTGAATGTTCCAAGATTCCACATTCCTGATGCCATGGATCGGAAACCAGATAGAGTCATTCTATCTAATACCGAATGCCCACTTCCAATCTTCACTAATTCTTATGAAGCTTTTGACTTTATTCCAACTCTTCCATAGGGAGCACACAAGATTCGAGCCTTTTGGGAAACCGGAATTGGGGAAAACATGAGGGTTAGAATGTCAAGATTCTTTTGATTCGGGAATCCCACGAAAGCCAATGCATTCTTGTTTCTGAAGATCAACTTGGCCCACGAGGTCTCCCCATTGCACCATGCCTTAATCATCCGTTTTGCTGCAAGTTTTTTAGCCATGCACCCAATGTCCGAATGCGAAGGCCTCCACTATCCCTTTGGCTAGTGCACATGGACAAATTGATTTTAGGCACCCCCTCTTGTTGTGGTCACTCGCCCAGAGGAAGTTTTTGCAAATACTTTCCAATTTGGACAGCTCTTGCTCTTTCGGTCTCCAACAAGAGTGTCAGTGAATGGTCGACAAAATGAGGAACATGTTGATAACCATTGCACGACCAGTGAGATTAATTTGCATACCTCTCCAATAGTTTAACTTGCTTTTGAGTCTGGCCAGGACCCAATTCCACCGCTGCTCTTGCGAGATACCAAAGCCCAAGGGAATCCCAAGAAGCTAGAAAATTTGGCCTGGCAGAATATTTTGACAGCCATGATCAAAGAGAAGGTCGAGCTGGGTCTCGACAACAGCTTTGAAAGCTGTCTTTGAGTGGTTGATTTTGGATCCAGAGGCTAGTACTATCATTGAGTGGTTGATTTTGGATCCAGAGGCTAGTATCTAGGCACCTCCAAATCATCTCAAGGCTAGTACTATCATTGTGGACAAATGCATTCATATCATGGGCAAAAAGTCTCATGGTGATTTGGCCGTGGTCACGAGGCAATCAGAGGCCTTTGATATTACGTGCTTCCACCTATTGTTCCACCAACTGCTAAGCCCTTCCATGGCAATGGCAAAGAGAAGGGGAGCCAATAGGCATCCTTGTCTATCGATCTTTTTAGTTTGATCACCTTCGAAAGTCGGCCATTAACATTAATTAGAGTCAATGTGTTTCCCAGAAGGGTCGAGATCATCTTGGTGAATTTTTGACTGCATCCGAGATCTTTAAGTGAATGCAGGATATAGTCCCATTCCAGCTTATCATAAGCTTTGTCAAAGTCGATCTTGAGGAAGACCACATCTTGTCTTGACCCATCCACGAAGTCAAGACTTTCGATAGGAAAATCCATTGGCTATGACTTTGGCAATGATCTTATATCCCATTTGAAGCATCGTAATCAGACACCAGTTCTCAATTCTGTTCTTTTCCCCTTTTTTGTGGATAAACTTGATGATGCCTGGCAATCACCAACTTGAAGGACTTAAAGAAATCATTAGTGAGCCCATCCGGCCTCGCGATTTTTCCTCTAGGAAGGGCATCAATGACGTCAATGATTTCTTCTTCCGAGAACGGGGCATCAAGCAGGGAACGAAGGTTGTGCAAGATCCTATGAGAGGATATCCTAGAGATGGCCGCCATGTAGTCCCGTCTATGAGGAGAGAGGGGAGTCAAAGTTCCCAGAAGTCTTGTAAAATGTTCTTCAATGATTCCAAAATTTGCTTCTTCCATATTGCATACATCACCATTTGAGTCTAGCAATAGGGGGATCGATTCTTAGTTTTGTTTTCTTTTACAAATGCTGTACATCTCTCTGGTGGGCTTGTCGGCTTTGCCAACCCACCACTCCTTAAAGAAAATTTGTAGATTTTTCCTTTAAATTTCTTCCTCGTATCTTAGCAATGCTCTGATCCTACGAAGACCCTTCTGGGATTGAGCTTTTTCTTTGTTCATTTCCTCCTCAAATCTCTAGAGTCTATGATATAGAGCTTCTTTGCATGCATGCCGAACAGTCTAGAGCATCTTCCTGGTTCTTATCATGATCTGCTGCGACTTCATGACCACACATCTCCAATTCTTGGATGAGGACGAGCAAGAGGCAAAAGCCTCCTTCCACACATCAACAATTTCTTGATGGACGGAGAGGAGGGAGAAAGAGGTCGAGCAGGCATGAAATTACCAAGGAGACTTATGGGTTTTGGTGGGAGGTTGGAATGAGATAATGATTGGGTAGTGGTCAGAGATGATGAGGTTGTTGCGTTGCGAGAGGGTAGGACGACCCCACTAATGAATAATGCTCTGAGCAATGTAGCTTCTATCGAGTCTAGCTTTCCTCAAGTCCTCACCCGCTTGGAGATTAGACCATGAAAAGCCATTCACATCTTTGAATTCTATGAGATCCAAGTGCAACTTGATTTTGACCCAAGTTTCTTTCTCACGGCTGTCGATGACCCAACCCTTGTTGTTCAATCTATTTGCAGGGTCCTCCACCATGTTGAAGTCACCGCAAATTAGCACGTTGCGAGGGAGCAAAACCAAGGAGGCCCAAGTGTCCAGTCTCTTCAACTCCTCATTAGGGGCATACACAGAATCCAACGTGAATCAAAAGGGGGCACCAAAGGAAATGACAATCCATTGATGTTTCTAATCTTCAATGGAGTTCTCAAACTTTTCAAACCAGAATTGATTTATACCAATTACCATCCCATCGGACCCCGAAGGTGCGATGTCGAGATCTAGACATGAGATGGGGAGACATGTCTAAGATGTTTTTGGAGGTCTGCTCCCTCAATTTTAGTCTCTTGAATACAGATAAAATCAGGGTTTACGCTAATGTCACGAGGCCATTGACTGATGATGGTCACTCTTGAGGGGCTAGTTAGCCCCCTAGCATTTAACGAGGTGATGATCATTGCCGTATGTTACCCTCTTTGCAGGAGGGGTGCTTATCCTTTCTCCTCTTGGGTTCGTCTTTCTTTTTCGTTGGGAGGGGGTCCCGACTTAGCAATTTGTTCTCAAGAGGGCTTTTTTAGGGTAACTCAATAGGCTGTTTAACCTTGCAGGAGGCCTCCTATTGTAAAGGTTAGGAAACCATTTTCGGAATAGTTGATCCAATGATGGAACTTTCACTATCCATATTGTCTTTGTTATAGTAGTAAAGCTGTCTTCTTTGCTTGTACTGAAGCCCTCCTAATGGCAACCCCCTGAGCCTCATGTTCTAAAACTGGAATTACATGGTCATGTTCTAGAACTAGAAGAACATGTCTCATCACTATGGTGGTATCCCTGTCCAAATGATTCAAAACACTACCTTGCTTTGCACTTTGATAAATTGGTCAAAGTAAAAAGTAGTGAATGAATAATGAGGGTGGATCTAAAAACATCACTGGCCAATTCATAGTTTTTCTAGGTGCGATATGAGCACAAACATGTGAAATGGGTGGATTTTAATTACTAGTCCATTTCTAGGCATGACTCGTGCACGGACTTAGTAACAAAGATGGGATTCTTATCCCTTTCAAGACTTTGAGAACTCTTGATTCACTTGAATTTGGTTTGGAGAACTTGAAGTTTGGTTGTCCCAAACATCTAACTTGGATGTTTGTACAATGGTTTACTCCTATCCAAATCCTAGTGCATATCCTTGGTGATCAAAGCCAAATATATTTGCAAATCCGACTTAAAGACTTTGAAGATAACGAAGGAAGGACAAGTGAAGCTATGAAAATTTTTCCTCATGGACTATAGGATGGAGAACGACTCTTCCCGAGGATCAATGGAAGGACCTAGCTTAATTGGGAGCTAATTACTTTTCAAGTTGATGTTTTCATTTCAGTATTTGCTTTGATCTATGCTTTCATATAGAATGCATTGCTATTGTCATTGAAGTAGGGAAGGAATTTTCAATTTTTTGAAAGCAATGTATGCAATTTAATGAAAGCAAAGCAGGAGAGCATCAAACTATGGAACCACTTAGCAAGCATAAGCATGCATCTATGAAAGAATGTTGGTGCATTTCTCCTTTACAAAGAATGTTTTCATGCACACAACAAGTTTTTTTCTTGCTTGAAAAAGATAGTTAGTGCTCAAGTTTATGCACGTGAATGATTATAGCTTTTTAAAAGCTCGCAGGTAGAATGTTTGTGCATAAATGATTGGGAACATGCATTATCAAGCTTAGGAATTTCTTGATTTAAGTTTGGTGCATGAAAGTAGAAGGCCAACAAGTGCATGCACTCACATGCATTTGCATGCAAGAATAGGCATTCACATATCCCGCGATGAGCCACTAGTCATCCTTGGACAACCGTGACCCTTCAACAACAAATTTTCCTTCTCCAACTCCACCAACTCCTTTAGAACAGGTTGCACTCGAGCAAGCATATTGAAATTCCTCTGATAGAAGATTTTCTATCTGCTGTTGGAATGACGTCTGGGGATGCCCGGCTCGCTTTTCTTCGCTGAACTGCAAATCGTGACATAAAAATGCCAGGTGGAAGAAGCACATAACAGGTGGTGATGACAAATTCTCCACGTAACAGGCGGTGACGACAAACATAGCTCCGCACACAGTTGCCTTGAATCTTCCTTCTGTTCCTGCTGTAATTGCAAAGTCTCCTCGATTCCTATATACATACAAAGTAGTAGTAGCACTACCCTTCTAAATTACCTGTACCCTCTTTTGATTCTAAGAATCAGGCATCTCCTCTTCACCGAAAATAGATATGATGTCCCTCTCTCACTTATTGAGCTCAAGGGAGAACTAGCAACATCAGAACTCCTGCTCTTTCTAATTTTCTTTTAAATTATGATAGCTAGAGATAGTTCTTTTGCTTTGTGACAAAAAAAATTGATGCCACGGAGATTCAAGCATTTCTTCTACCTTAACATGTTTTTTTTCTGTTAAGCAAAAAACTATACCTTTTTTCTTGTATGTGTTTGAGGGAATAGAGAACATTGACACCATGTCCCTATGCTTCCGCAAGATAGCCAACTATTGCATAGAATTCGACCAAGGCACTACCAAAGAAATTATAATGCTGAAGAAGTCTTGATTTCAAAAATGCATCGTGCAATTTCTGTCCTTACACTCCTTGTCCCCTTTTCATTTACAATTGCCCTTTTTGTGTGCCTTTTCTCTAACTTTCCTACATATTCCCTCTCGAGTCTTTTCTTGAGAGACAATTCAAGCTGCCTCCTCTTACTTTCTGGCTTCCACCTTGTCATATCATCATGCGATTACAAAGAGTATATGTACATCGAAAAGGCCTCCTTCCTACTCAAAGAAATAATCATGCTCCCTTCAATCTCTCTTGTCTCCTCTCTCTTCTAAAATTATTCCTTTTAAATCCATCTATCCACATGTCTACTCCACAATAAACAATTTACCATATTCATTTGACAATGCCAATATGCGATGAAAATTCCCTTCATATACTAAATCAACTCTTCAATCGCACTCTTCTTGTTGTCCCCTCCTAGAATACATTTCTCATCACATAAATGGAAATATTTGTATCTTTCCAATGTCGCTAATCCCTATCAACATTTCCATTTCTTTTGTTTTTTGATAAGTCCCATGTCCTCCCTGCTGTGACACATACCACCAAAGGAGAGATTTTTAGAAACAAGTTTATTCACTCTTGCTATTCTCACATTATCCGTTGGATATGACATTATGCTCACATTCTTCCTTCCCACAAACTTGAGAGTGAAATGGTGGAGATAGAATCTCCACGACAACGTGTTGCATTTTTCAAATTTTAATATCTAACTATTTCAATTTTTATTTATGAGCCTTTGTACCATTGTACAATTTGACCTATAACATTTTCATAATCTTGATGATGTATCAAATTTTTTTGTAAGAAAAAACTGAAGGGTTGAGTATCCTAACATACATACCCTCAAAGATTTGAAGGAAGAGTTGATTGTTGCTGATGAAGTCTTACCAGCTAGTTCACTTGTGTAGACTGTTCTTAATGGTCTTCTAGATTCATATCAGAGTGTTGCTTCTACTCTTTGGTTGATGATGAAAGTAAATCCAAATGCCTTAACATTTGAGGAGTTAGTCTCTGTTTTGTTGGAGGAAGATCAGTCCAAGCAAAACATGTCTATTATGCATGTTGCAGATCAAGCTTTCTTAGTTAGTAAGAAGGGCAAGGGTAAATGGAGCTCATCTACTAGTAAGCAAAAATCTACTAATGTTGCACAACCGAAGAAGGAATGAGGAAGGAGATAAGGAAGAGAGCTCATACACACACTCTCACAATCAAAGAGGAGTACACACACAGATTGAGGCAAGGAAGAATAATCTTCTTCTTCTTCTTCTATTATATAAAAGGAATGTACAAGAATGACTTCAAACAACTATACAACGAGTGCAATATATAAAGAATAGTACATAAGGAAAAACCTAATGTCTGGGAATGAGTGAGTTGGCAAGAAACAAATGTGCCATCACTCTTGGTAGATAAATCTAGTTTCAATGAAGTATCCCTGACATATACCAGCGTCACCACTATACATGTCAGAGAAATGAAAAAGTGATACATGTCATCTTGGATCATCACATGTTGATCTTGATATCTTAACACTCCCCCTCAAGCTCAATGTCATGTCGTGTAATCCAATTATCTTTCGAAACTTCTTCAACTTCTTAGCTCCAAGTGCTTTAGTGAAAATATCAACAATTTGCTCATTTGTCCTCACATAAACAAGGTCAATATCACTTGATTATACCTTTTCCCTGATGAAATGATAATGTACCTTGATATGCTTTGTTCTAGCACAAAAAATAGGGTTTTGTGCTAACTATATGTTGCTAAGATTATCACAATAGATGGTAATATGCTTTTGCACTTCCACATCTAAACTTGCAAGTAGCATCTCTAAACAGGATGCTTCACATGCTGCCATTGCAACACCTCTATACTCAACCTCTATACTCGACAAAGCAACAATGGTTTACTTCTTGCTGCTCCACGTAATAATTGCACTTCTGAGTGAGAATAGAAAGCCACTAGTAGATCTTCTATTTGGAATACTACCATCCCAATCTGCATCAGTGTACACGTGAACCTACAAATCTACATTAGCTTCATAGAATAATGCATAATCCAAAGTAGCACTCGCATAACGTAGAGTGCATATCAGAGCATCTAAATGTGGCTTCCTAGGAGCCTGCATAAATTGACTTTCAAGTCCAACAATGTAGCTTGGATCAAGCCTTGTAATTGTGAGATATATCAAACTTCCCATAATTTTTGTGTACGTAGTAGCATTTTCCAATCCTTCACCTTATGTAGTATCCAACTTCAAATTCTGATCTAATGACATAGAAATTGACTTACAATTAGTCATACCATACTTTTGCAGCATTAACTCTATATCTTTCAGTCCCCAACACACCAAAACATAGATAATCAATGAAATAAGGGAGATGCTGATCACCATGGCATACCCTCCTAGGTTGATTTGCATGCCCTTTCATTAATCAAGTTTATTATCCAGCTTGGCAAGAACCGAGTTGCACCATTGACCCATGGAAACATCAAAATCCAATGAAATTCCAAGAAGACAAAAGATTTATTCTAGTAAGGAGCTCTAGTCATCCCTGATTAACCAAAAATTGTAGAGGGGGTCCAAAAATAGCCTTGAAAGCTATTTTTGAGTGATTTATTCTAGATCCAAAAGCAATGCACAATGCATTTAGACATTGGAAAAAGGTGGCAATACTATTGAGATCATGATGAAAAAAAGCATTCGTGTCTTCTGCAAAGAGTATTTTTATCATAAGGGTTTGGCTATGGGGAACCAAGATCTTTTAGGGATTGGAGAATGAAGTCCCATTAAAGGAGATCGTAAGCTTTGTCAAAATCAGTCTTGGTGGAGAGGAAATTTGGAGAAGACCCCTTAGCAAGCTCAAGGCCTTCCCACATCACTAATGGGCGCTACGATGGATCTACCCTTTATAAAACGTTTTTTCTTATCCTCATTGATCCATGAGAAAAGATGTAAGACAATATGATTTGCAAGGACCTTCAAGGCGATCTTGTATCTAGTTTGCAACAAATTGATAGGCCGCCAATTTTCAATGTTGCTTTTATTGTTTTTTTTATGAATCAACGTAATCACACCTTCATTAAGAAAGTTGGAAAAAGCACCAAAGTGCAGGGCTTCCTACTAGACCAGGCATAATGGGTTCACAAAAACACTCTTGAATGTCTTGAAGAGCTCATTGTGAGATGGTCTAGACCCCAATTTTTACCATTGGGCACAAAATCAATACCTTCTAAAATATTTGCATGAGTGATGGGGGAATCAAGAAGATGCACCATATTTTGTGGAATGCTTTTGGTTTTGATTTTAGAGATAGAAGCCATGTAATCATGCCTTGGAGAAGAGAGTGGAGTATACACCACTACAATTTGAGTGAAGTGGTTGGCAATCAGTTCAGTATTCTCTTCATCAATAGTGCATTTGACCTCGTGGTTGCCTATCATGTAAGAGGTCTCTTCCATGTGTCACATCTTCTTCATGACTTTACACATTTTCGTAGTCATTTTAAATGCTTCTTCACCCACTGATCTTTGAAATAAATCTATAGATTCTTTCTTTTTGAATTTCCTCTTCATATTTAAGCTTTATTTTGATTTTCTAGAGCTCGAGTTAAAGGTGGGAATTTCCTTTATTGACTTTGGCCTCAAGATGTTGGCACCTATGATAAAGATTTTCCCTTGTTGCATGTCAAATGCTCTGAACCTCCTTTTGATCCTTGTTAAGGAGATATTGAGTCTCCTTGACAACCAATTCCCAACACTTGATCGGAAAGGTGTGGGTGCTAAAGGCCTCAATCCAAGTTGAGGAGATCATCTCTTGAACCAAAGGGAGGGAGAGGGTTGAAGGATCAACATGAAATTAAGAATCTTTCCTATGTCTTAATTGTGACTTCAAGTAAGTAACCATTGGATAATGATCTAAAAAAAACGAAGTCTATACATTGAAAGAAATATGGGGGACCTAGCTTATCAATGCTTATTTGTGTAATATAGCCTCTGTGAAGTCCAAATTTTCACAAATCAGTGCCTCATCGGAGGTTCGACCAAGATAACCCATGATCATCTTTAACTTCCGCTAGATCATGGTCAAGCTTAACCTGGTCCCAGACATCTTTCTTAAGACTATCAATAATTCATCCCCTTTGAGCCCATCTATCAGAAAAAATGTCCACCATATTAAAGTCCCCACATAGGATGAGCTTTATGGGTAGGAAGTCCAAAGAATGCTATGTAATATATTTTTTTTCATGTCTAGATTAGGTGCATACACCAAATCAATGGTGAACTAGAGAGGGCCCTTAATAGGAGGAGCAACCCACTCATGGTAATGATCTGCCAAGCTCTCCACCGAAGTGCGTTAGATGAGCTTGAAGCCTATTATCGCTCCCTATAGGTGTTATATGGTGAACCACAAATGAAATGCCAAACTACATTTAATCCTCTTATTGAATTTCAACACCTTCAATTTTGATCTCTTCAAGAAAGATGAAGTCTAGGTTGACAGTTTTATCTTGAGGCCATTCGCCACATGACCACTCTTGAGGGGTCCAACAACCCCTCAGATGTTGAACAAAACAACATTCATTTAAGAAGGCAGAGATATTTGTTGGTCAAAGACTTTTCCCTTTTTTTCTCACTTTTATCTTTATCTCTTCTTGTTGAATTTGAGGGTCCATGGCACACAATTCATCCTTTGAGGGGGCTCTTCGAAGGGAACCTTGCTGTGTATCGCCCTTTCTCAAAAACCACCATCGCAAATGATTTTGATATTTGATTAGGGATAGTAGATTCAATATATAATCAAACTTTCATTGTGAGGGTTGTCTTCTTTGTTCTGCTCTTCTTGGTTTCCTTGTTTGCTTGTGGAACTATTGTCTAGTCTTCCTCAATAGTCAATCCTTATCCATTTCACATTTGTTGTCTAAAAGAAATGGCCTCCTTTTCTAGATTACGAATGATATTTATTTCAAGGACCAAGTGAGAGGGATTCTCCAAAAAACCAACTTTACTACTTCTTCTCCTTCTACATCTCACTTCCATGATGGCCTCAACATTATGTCTCTCAAATTGCATTCTTTAACTTTCTCTAATTCCAAAAACTATTCTTCAGAGGCACCCCCATCAACCCTTTGAGTCAAAGTGATTCTGCTAATTGTAACTTGTGCATTTTCGTTATCTTATTTCATTCTCAATGATTTCTCTCTTCATAGGGGATTCTTTAAACCTGCGGCCTTGTGCCCCATAGAAAGCGAGCATTATGCAAGTTTTCAAATACTATCTCCTGTTGGAGAGGCTTTCCTTCACCAATGTCTATGTTGATTTTGGATGGTAGATCCAAGTTAAAATCCACTTGAGCAAAAATCTGAGGGTGCCATCTTGCATTGAATGAGTGCATTGCACCTTCAAAGATGAAACCACCAAAATCTTCCCTAGAGACCAAGAGTCAACCAATGGGCATAATGATCTTCCCGTTGAAAATTATTGTCTTGTGCAAGCTCCAATTGTGAGGCTTGACACATAGTCACCTCTCATTAATTACCTCTTCATCATTTATGTATTTGTTGTAAGCCCAGAATGAAGCTAGACCCTAAAAATGTAGAGAGCATACACATAACCTTAAAAAGGAGCATTGAACAAAAAAGGGTAAATGTATTTATGGCTTAGATAAAAGCCAAAATATGTTTAGAGAGATGGAATACTCCAAAAAGTCATGACCTTATCCACATGGAGCGATTTGGAGCACCAAAACTCATCCAAGGCAATGGAAGGACAAAAGACAAGAAGTGGAAAGTCAAGAGGTGAGAGAAGATGAAGGGTAAGTGAAAAGTCCCATGCCCATACCTCTATATATAGAGATCATTTGAACGTGAGAAATTGTGGAGATGACAAAGAGATGGTGCAGAAGCATATGCTGGTCATTGTCTCACCAATGGATATCAAAAGGTACCTCATTTGGATGCTAGAAGGCGCAAAGGTATTCCAACCGCAAACCTTTTCTCTACACAACCACCTTGTGAAGGTGATATCTCTCTACGTACATATCCATTTAATGCATATCATATCTTGTTGGAACATTTATATCTCATACTCTCTTTATCTCCGATATCTCTGTCAGATAATTCTTTAGTAGTGACTAGGAAAATTTCGTGTGAACCTCAGTTTTTTGCATAGCCTAAGATAACAGGTAGTTTAACTTTGTGCAGTTGTTACCTAGTCAAATGGACTCAAAATGGAGCGTTCTTTAGCTGTATAAAAAGCTAAGAGAGTCCATGGTGTGTGGACCAATTTTCAAAGCCATTGGATCTCTGAGTTGTGCCTAAATTAGGTTTTAGTAAGCATGTGTCTTACATGGCAGATTCTAGAAGAGGTTATCCAACTTCCGCTGCATGTATTAGAGTCAAATTTCTCCATATTTTATTATCAGAGCTTTGGTTGCACAGCATTGGGAGTGGAGGCCATGGATGCACAAAGAGATCTTGAAGAATACGTAGAGATGATAAAGGAAACCATGGAGCTATGAGGTCATGGAGAATGCAACACTCATGTGCTATGGAGATGAAGCTTTCATATGTAAGACAATGTTGTTGCTTTATGTTATTTGAAGTGATACACTCTCTTGTCCTACTCTTTAGTACATATGTTGATCATTGAGGCATGTTATAAGTGATGCTAATCACTTTGTTGAAGATTTATGAGCAGCCTATACAAGGAGATGAAGATTCAAGCAAAGAATCTTGGATGGGCAACTACATATAGTTGCATATGAACATTGTATGCATGTTTGAGGTATTGCACTCAATTGAATGAAGTGAAAGTTTGTATGATGTACATGGCTGAATATTGAAGCTTATATGTAAGCTTGATGATAGCATTATATGCTCATGCAATGAAGATGCTTATGTATGCATGCTTGTGAAGTTTATGCTCGTGATGAATGCCAATTTTGGATAGCCATGCGTATGCTGAATATATGTTGAATTTAGAGTTGACGATTGATGTCAAACATGAAAGAATGTATGCACATGTGGTCAAGGAGTTTATACTCAAATGTTTGATAATGTGTAGATGAGTATGAGGCTATTTTATAAAGCCTATACAAGCTGAAATTGCAGGTATATGTAGCCATGTGAATTGGCATAAAGAGAGTTGAATATATGCTCAAATTATTGATGATTTGTATACATGGTTATATGAAATTGTTAGCATGATATGTATGCTTTGAAGGTTGGTCATGTTCAGCCATATGTGAGCTGAAAATACATGTGTTTGGATGTGATGAAGTTTGGTAAGATGCAAGGCTGCCATGTATGAAGTTTGTGGATGTATCTTGTTGTGGATAAAACCCATTGAGGTGATTTTGAAAAAGCAAATATGTATGCTTATGTGATGATAACTAAAAGCATTTGATTCATGAGTTTAGATACATCATGTGAATGCAATGCTCCTATTTCAACAAGTCAAATCAAGGTGGGCAAAGCTTGGATGAAGGGAGGACACAAAGCTTGGAGCCAAAGCAAAGGAATGAGCCCAAGATCAAAGATTCTCAAACACATAGTGTGTGCACTTGACGATTGGAACCTAAGATCAAGGTGGACAAGGGTGAAGCCTAGGATTGAGCTTCCCAACAAAGGAGGAGTAAAAGACTCCAAGGAACGGGCTGCCATGAAGTGCTGAAGACTCAACAAGGACTTGAAGAAATTCCGCAAGGTTGCAAGGAGCAACAAGCAAGCGACAAGCTAGAAGGGAAGAGTCACCTTAGAGAAGTGTGACAATTGGCTGAGGTAAAAGAAGGTAAAGAAGTGCATTTGCAATGCTAAGGGCTGAGGTAAATGTAAAAAAAAATCCACATTATGTGGTAAGTTCCAAGCTTATACAATGTGAATGTATTGTCAAAGGATGAGGCTAGTAAGATCACCAAAGAGAGTGGCAAGCCTATGGAAAGTAAGACCATTCAAGAGGAATGGAAAGCCTATGTAAAGGAAAGTAAGACCATCCCAAGAGGAATGGAAAGCCTATGTTAAGGGCAAGTAAGACCATCCCAAGAGGAGTGGCAAGCCTATGTTAGGTGCAAGAAGCACCAAAGACCAAGTAAAGGTCTAGTGAAAGGTTGAGGCAAGTAAGACCACCCAAGAGGCATGGCAAGCCTATGGCAAGTAAGACCACCCAAGAGGTGTGGCAAGCCTATGGCAAGTAAGACCATTCAAAGAGGAATGGCAAGCCTATGTAAGGGCAAGTAAGACCATCCCAAGAGGAATGGCAAGCCTTGTTAGGTGCAAGAGGCACCATTGTTCACATTGACAATTTCTTGTGTCTTATGTAGGTGATGAAGAAAGATTGGAAGATGTGGAAGCTATGAATGCTTCACATGAAGAGGAACTGGAAGCTATGAATGCTTCACATGAAGAGGAACTCATGAAAGAGTTCATATATGATCAGCACATTGTTGATTTTGCTGATATAATCAGCCATCAAGCATGAACAAAAGAATATGAAGAAAGGGGGAGTTAGCTTGCAAGGATTGGAAGATCCAAGAAGAGTCCAAAGAAGAGAAAGTGGAGTCAAACCAAATTTCAGATTTGGAAGAGCCAAAGAAAGAGTATGAGCAGCCATCAAAGGTAAATTGAAGGACTAGGTGAATCCATCTACATTGAAGGAGTGCTTAGAAGGCAAGGAGCAACCATGAAGTACAAAAGGAGTCATGAAGTTAGAAGAACGCATGACAACCATGACGACGTCAAAAGAAGATGCAAAGATTGCACCCAAAGACAAAGTCAAAGATGATCCAAAGACAAAGGAGGATCAAAGAGAAGCATGCAAAGAAGAGAGGAGCCATGAATCCATGAAGCAATGGAGGTAAAGAAGAAGAGAGATTCTCAAAGAGAGGACAACAAAGAGGAAGAGAGTGAAGCAACGAAGATAAGTACGACCAAGGTGATCTCATTTCATTCTATGAGTATTTATGAAGCATGTTCTTGATAGGGATTGAAGAAGAGCTCTTGCAAAGAGCCAAAGAAGAAAGGATGAAGCTAAAATGAAGCCAAAGGAGCTTGTAAGAAAAGAAGGAAGATCACCAACCTATCAAAGGAAGAGATACAAGGGCAATAGAAGCAAAAGGAGAAGAGGAAGAGGATTGGAGAGTAGCATGGACTCTCTATTGTAGCTTGAGGGGGAGTGTTGAAAGTTATTGTCTTATGCAAGCTCCAATTGTGAGGCTTGAAACATACTCACCTCTCATTAATTACCTCATCATCATTTATGTATTCGTTGTAAGCCCAAAATGAAGCTTGACCCTAAAAATTTAGAGAGCATACACATAACCTTAAAAAGGAGTGTTGAACTAAAAAGTATAAATGTATTCATGGCTTAAATAAAAGCCAAAATATGTTTAGAGAGATGGAATACTCCAAAAATTCGTGACCGTATCCACATGGAGTGATTTGGAGCACTAAAATATTGGGAAAGATGGATGGATCCTCCATAAGATTAAGTAGGTGCTGCTAATCCTGCTTTGCACCAGCCCTCAGTAACTCCAGATATGTTTAGTAGACTCCCTTAGCTTCCAAATGATACCAAGAAATACTATATGTACTTTGGAATGTTGGTGCAACACAAGCCTTCACATTTGGGCTGGATATCTACGTTGAAGACTATACATGACGCGAAGACCATAGGGACTTATGCCTATGAGTTCTTACCAGTTTACCTCTTGTAAAAATATAGATGACTTGGCGCATCATTATGCAATCACGCCGAATTAATCAGAAGTCGTGAAAAGGCGGTTGATTGATCGAGAGAATATCTCAATCAACTTTTTTTTTAGGTGAAAGATTTTAGGAGATTGATTTGAATTCTAATTCAAGTCATCACTCAATTCCTATAAAAGCTACAAGAAAAAATGTCGCGGTGTGTTCTTCAATCATCCCGAGGTGCTCCAATAACCCCGAAGCATTACTGTATCAATCATTGAGTGTGTGAGGTCTACTTTATAGCCTACATCTCTGAGTATCATTGAGCTATGTTTATCATGCCAATGGGAATGTACATTTACATGATCTAATACAAATACTAACATTCATCTACTCTGTGATTCTCTGAGTCAATTATCTTCAAGTCTGTCAACCTTGAAGAAGTATATCTCAGGATCTACTGAACCAAATCAAGTGATTCAAAGCTTGATAGATTCAGCTTAAAGTATATCACAAGCATACAAAGGTTGAAGTAACTTGATTCAGTCAGTTTCGAGAAATCAAGAAATTACAGTCAAAGTGCTCACTGTTGCAGTTCTTACGGTAAACGAGTAATTTTCCGGTAGAAGAACAAAATAGATCTCACAGAGTAATGCGAAGCTTTGTATGAGAGATAGCTTACTCTATAGCTAGACATCTCTATTTTTAGTTGATCAATCTTTCCGGTGAAAAAGATATCTACACACTGTACAAAGTCTGACCGAAAAGAGGCTGTCTGAACTAGAGAAGTATTTTCTTAATCTTCAGAGAATGTTCTGTTAGTTAAGAGAGTTCATGTGTCACTTCCTTACTTCATGTATGTTTACTTGAAGTAATTATAAACAAAATTATAGTTCATTCCGGTACAATTCCGGTACAATTACGGTGTCAGTCCAGTGGCAGTCTGGTGAAATTTCGGTCCAGTGAAATTTCAGTGAAATTTTTTCCAGAAAAGTTAGAGCACTGTCTTATATTTTTCCGCAAGGCTCAATCCTCATCGCATCATTAAGGAATAGAAACAAAGAAAAAGATCAAAGAGGGCTGGTGCAAAGCAGGATTAGCAGTACCAACTCAATCTTCTGAGTGCATCCAACCATCACTTCCAACAGTGGTATCAGAGCAAATAAGGTAATCATGGGTGATTGTTTCCCTTCCTTCATTGACAAATTGGATAGAAATAACTACCAGGCATGGTCATTGAGAATGAAGACCTATCTACAAGGGAGAAGTTTGTATGGATACATATCAGGAGATGAGGAATTGCCCTCATTCAAGACCAGAGGACTACCTACGAAGGAAGAACATGAGAGGCTCAACCAATGGTGTGCTAAAGATGCTTTGGCAAGGTCATATCTTCTAAACTCTATCTCTGATTTTCTTCTACCTCATGTAAGGAATTGTAAGACCTCCCAAGAGACGTGGGAAATCTTGTCAAACTATTTTTCTTCCAACACAAGGGCCAGAAAGAATCAGCTATGGATTGAATTTACAACTCTTAGGAAGCAATCAAAACAATATGTCTCAGATTTTGTCACCAAAGTTAAGGACATTGCAGATCAACTTGCAAGTGTTGGAGAAGAAATTGAGGAAGAGCAAATAGTCAGACAAGTGATCAATGGACTAAAGGCAGATGACAAGTGGGAGAGCTTTACCACAGCAATGGACTTATACATGGACATCCAAGCACCTGATCTAACAACCCTGATTGGTCAACTCTTCACACATGAAGCAAAGCTTACAAAGAATGGAGAGCAATCAAAAGGTAACAATCCCTCTGCCCTATATACTGATAAGAAGACTAAAGATAAAGGTAAAAATAAGAAGGTTGATGAAGAAGGTTCTACCTCCCAAGCAAACTATGCAGGGAGAGGTAGATCATCTAGAGGTAGGGGCAGAGGAGGTAAGTCAGGTAGGGGGAGACCCTACAATCAATCTCCATGCAATATCTGTGGCTTGTCTAACCATACCACAGATGAATGCTACAAAAACTACAAAAACCAAAGAGGAAGAGGTCACCAAAGAGGAGGATATTCCCAAGGCAGAGGCAGATTCAACCAATCTCAAGGCTACCATGGCTACAACAATAATTATAACAACAACTACAATCACAATAGCAACTATCAAGGTGGATACAGAAATAGGAAAGACTACAACAATTATGCAGAGGAGCAAGATGATTCCCTGTTGATCATGAACATGACATCTAAGTCAGGTATTAATGATGATCACTTATTCTATATTGATTCAGGTTGCTCTAACCATGTAGCTGGAAATGTTGCCTTACTCTCTGATTTGGAAGAACCCAAAGGCAAGCACCAAGTGCAGACAGGTGATGACACTAAGCATTCAGTTATTAAAGTAGGCAATGTCAAAACAAGTGATGGTAATCAGAATTTATTAAGCAGAGTGTTGTATGTTCCAACAATCACCAAGAATCTGATGAGTGTAGGTCAGATTGTAGAAAAAGGTCTACAGGTCAGGTTCACTCAACATGGTGCATATGTGGAGGATCCAAGACATGGATTCAGAAGAATAGCCAAGGGAGAAAAATCAGGTAGGTTATTTACTTTTGAGCTTGAAGACACCAAAAACATTGCTCTGTACAATTACAAGGATCAAACGCTATCGGAATTGGAGATTTGGCACAAGAGGTTAGGACACATTGGTGAAAGGACCTTAAAGCAAATATGCAGGGATCAATGTGTGCTTGGGATACCTAATATATCCAAGCAACACATGATATACAAGTGTGGGGCTTGTCAATTCGGTAAGTCACACAGGTTGCCTTATACCAAGAAAGGTTTCATGCATAAAGATTATCTAGAATTAGTGCATACAGATGTTTGGGGACCAAGCAAGGAGCCATCCTTATCTGGATCAAGGTACTATGTGTCCTTTATTGATGACTATAGCAGATGGACTGTCTTGTACTTCATGAAACATAAAGATGAAGTATTTAATTGTTTCAAAAGGTATCTTGCATTAGTTGAGAATCAAACAGGTAGACACTTGAAGAGGCTAAGGTCAGATGGTGGAGGAGAATACTTCTCCAATGACTTTGAAGATTTCTTGCAGGAAAGAGGCATCAAGAGAGAGATCACTACAAGGTACTCACCTGAACAAAATGGGGTAGCTGAAAGAAGGAATGGACTCATTGTAGAAACAGCGAGGTCTATGCTTAATGAAAAGAAACTACCAAATTATCTTTGGGCAGAGAGTGTATCTACTGCCACATACTTAATCAACAGGTTGCCATCAAAGACACTTGATGGGATGACACCCTATGAGGCTTGGCATGGTAAGAGACCATCTCTGGATCATTGCAAAATCTTTGGGTGTGTTGCATATGTGCATATTCCCTCACAGGTAAGGGGAAAGCTAGACCCTAAGGCTGAAAAGTGTATTTTTATTGGTTATGATTTGAATTAGAAAGGATACAGGTTCTATAACCCCTCAAACAAAGGCTTCAAGGTAAGCAGAGATGTCATCTTTGATGAAAATGATTCATGGTATGAAAATGAGTGCAGGAAGGTTAGTCTACCTTATGATATGGAAGAAGACTTTCCAAAACTTATCAGGCAAGAACCAACTCAGAAGGAGGACACAAGCTCAGATGATGAAGACACCATCAACATTGAAGAATTCAAGGCTTGGAAATCCAAAGGGAAAATGAAGATGAAGAAGCTAGAGAATATACCAGAATCCTCAACTCAAGCAATGAGGAGATATCAGAGAGAAAGTAAGAAGCCTATCAGATATGGGTATGATACTTCTCTTGTAACTAAGCATTCTGTATATCTTGCAAAGGATCTATTGAGTGAAGAACCAGATTCATTTGAAGAAGCTATTACTAAACCAGAATGGAAGGAAGCAATGGATGAAGAAATGGAGGCTCTCAAGGAGAGTGATACTTGGGACTTGGTACCCAAGAAGGACTCCATGAAAGTGATAGGATCCAGATGGATCTACAAACTCAAGAGGAACTCAGATGGTACAATAAACAGGTATAAAGCTAGGTTGGTAGCCAAGGGTTTTGCACAAACCCAAGGCATTGATTATGAGGAGACATTTTCTCCGGTGGCCAAGATGCCAACTATCAGAATTATGGTGAGTGTAGCTGCATCCAAGAATTGGAACATGTACCAATTGGATGTGAAGAATGCATTCTTGAATGGATGGATATCTGAAGAAGTCTACATGGCACAACCACCTGGCTATGAAGATACTAATAAGGTAAATCATGTTTGTAAGTTGAAGAAGGCTCTGTATGGTTTAAAGCAGGCACCTAGAGCATGGAATTACAGGTTGACAACATATCTCCAAGATCAAGGATTTGTAATGAGTAAAGCTGACACTTCTCTGTTCATAAAGAGGAGTAGTACAAAAGTAATATATTTATGTGTCTATGTTGATGACATCATTATTACAGGAAATGATGTTCAGGGAATTAGACACATCAAAGGACAGATGATGAAGGAATTCAAGATCAATGATCTTGGATTATTGAAATACTTCCTAGGACTTGAATTGATCTACACAAATTCAGGTATCTTTATTACTCAGAAGAAGTACATTCAGGACATGGTCAAGAAGTTTAATTTGCAGGAAGCTAAAGTCTCAAACATTCCTATGGAGGTCAACCACAAACTCAGTGCACATGAAGGAGAAGAACTCAAAGATATTACAAGTTACCAAAGTTTGATAGGTAGTCTAAATTATGCTACCTTAACCAGGATTGATATATCATATGGTGTTAGTGTACTTAGCCAATTTATGCATAAACCAAGAATACCACATTTGGAGGCAGCAAAGAAGATAGTAAAGTACCTAAAGGGAACACAAAATCATGGTTTGTACTTTCCATATACATCAGACATTGATATTAAAGTGTATTCAGATGCAGATTGGGTAGGTTGCAAGGATGACAGGAGGAGTACATCTGGTTACATATGTTTTGCAGGAGATAAACCAATTTCTTGGTCATCCAAGAAGCAACCCACAGTAGCTTTGTCATCTACTGAAGCAGAGTATAGAGGGCTAGCAAATGCCACTCAAGAAGCTATCTGGTTGAAGCTTTTGTATACAGAACTAGGCTTATACACAAGGCCTCCAGTTATCTTTGGAGATAACACAAGTTCTCTTCACTTAGCAGCTAATCCAATATATCATGCCAGAACTAAACACATAGAGGTTCATTACCACTATGTGAGGGAGAAGTTACTTAGCAAAGAAATTCAATTATCATATGTGTCCACTAATATGCAATGTGCAGATTTACTCACTAAAGCTCTGGATGGAAGCAAGCTATGCAGATTTAAATCCATGATTGGATTGCAGGAAATAATTGAAGACTAAAGTTAAAGACTTGAGCTAAAGACTTGAGCCAAAGTGTTTGGCTTGAGGGGGAGCTGTTGGTGCAACACAAGCCTTCACATTTGGGCTGGATATCTACGTTGAAGACTATACATGACGCGAAGACCATAGGGACTTATGCCTATGAGTTCTTACCAGTTTACCTCTTGTAAAAATATAAATGACTTGGCGCATCATTATGCAATCACGCCGAATTAATTGGAAGTCGTGAAAAGGCGGTTGATTGATCGAGAGAATATCTCAATCAACTTTTTTTTTAGGTGAAAGATTTTAGGAGATTGATTTGAATTCTAATTCAAGTCATCACTCAATTCCTATAAAAGCTACAAGAAAAAATGTCGCGGTGTGTTCTTCAATCATCCCGAGGCGCTCCAATAACCCCGAAGCATTACTGTATCAATCATTGAGTGTGTGAGGTCTACTTTATAGCCTACATCTCTGAGTATCATTGAGCTATGTTTATCATGCCAATGGGAATGTACATTTACATGATCTAATACAAATACTAACATTCATCTACTCTGTGATTCTCTGAGTCAATTATCTTCAAGTCTGTCAACCTTGAAGAAGTATATCTCAGGATCTACTGAACCAAATCAAGTGATTCGAAGCTTGATAGATTCAGCTTAAAGTATATCACAAGCATACAAAGGTTGAAGTAACTTGATTCAGTCAGTTTTGAGAAATCAAGAAATTACAGTCAAAGTGCTCACTGTTGCAGTTCTTACGGTAAACGAGTAATTTTCCGGTAGAAGAACAAAATAGATCTCGCAGAGTAATGCGAAGCTTTGTATGAGAGATAGCTTACTCTATAGCTAGACATCTCTATTTTTAGTTGATCAATCTTTCCGGTGAAAAAGATATCTACACACTGTACAAAGTCTGACCGAAAAGAGGCTGTCTGAACTAGAGAAGTATTTTCTTAATCTTCAGAGAATGTTCTGTTAGTTAAGAGAGTTCATGTGTCACTTCCTTACTTCATGTATGTTTACTTGAAGTAATTATAAACAAAATTATAGTTCATTCCGGTACAATTCCGGTACAATTACGGTGTCAGTCCAGTGGCAGTCTGGTGAAATTTCGGTCCAGTGAAATTTCAGTGAAATTTTTTCCAGAAAAGTTAGAGCACTGTCTTATATTTTTCCGCAAGGCTCAATCCTCATCGCATCATCAAGGAATAGAAACAAAGAAAAAGATCAAAGAGGGCTGGTGCAAAGCAGGATTAGCAGTACCAACTCAATCTTCTGAGTGCATCCAACCATCACTTCCAACATGGAAATGGTTTGAGTAATGACTTGATCAAAACAGATGAGTTTGTGAATCATAAAACTAGAAAACTTTCTATTTTGGTTTTGATACCTGCTCAGTCTTTCACTCAGTATGACCAGTACACTTATAATTGGCAAAATTCCTTCTAGAGTTATTCTATTAGCTTAGTAAGCTAACATTTGCAAGTGAAATAATTCAAAATGATAAACTATACAGGGAGAAATAACTTTAGCAAATTTATGGACACCCCCGACTTTTTAGGAAGTATGCAGACAAATACCAGTGAGCACTTTGACCACGATTTCTCAAGATTGGCTGAACCAAGTTGCTTCAAACTTTGTATACTTGTAGTATGCTTTGAGCTGGATCCAACAAGCTTTGAATCACTCGATTTGGTGGAGTAGGCACTGAGATATGCCTCGTTGAAATTGACAGACTTGAAGTGGTACACTCAGAGAACACAGAGTTGATGAATGTGAATATATCTATTAATTGACATAATTGTACAATCTCATTAGCATGATAACCATAGCTAGATGAGGTAATGAGGTATGGTCTTCAATGTAGCACTCATACACACTCAGATACAAATGATAGATGTCTCGGGAAGTGAGCTAGAATGAGCTGAGCTACCCGCGACTTTTTTCTTGCATCTTTTATAGAGTTGAGTTGAAAATTCAAGTTTGAATTCAAATTCAAACTCCTAGAATCTTTCACCTAAAAAGTAATGAGATATTCTCTCAATCATCCAACAACTTTTTCCACGACTCTAATCAAGTAGGTGTGTACATAAAACATGCCAAGTCTTTTAGACTTTTACAAGGAGTAAAATGGTAAGAACTTATAAGCATAAGTTCCTATGATCCTTCCTTCAAGTGATGTCTTCATGAAGTAATCCAAGCCAAATTGTGAAGGCTTGAATTGCACCAACAGCTCCCCCTCAAGCCAAGCACTTTGGCTTAAGTCTTCATCTTCAATCTTCAATCACATCCTGCAATCCAATCATGGATTTGAATCTGCATAATTTGTTTCCATCCAAAGCTTTAGTGAGTAAATCTGCACATTGCATATTAGTAGACACATAGGTCAACTGAATGTCCTTGCTTAGCAACTTCTCTCTCACATAGTGGTAATGAACCTCTATGTGTTTTGTCCTAGCATGATATATTGGATTAGCTGCAAGGTGGAGAGAGCTTGTGTTGTCTCCAAAGATAGTTGGGGGCCTAGTGTATAGGCCTAGCTCTGTATACAAAAGTTTTAACCAAATAGCTTCTTGAGTGGCATTGGCTAGCCCTCTATACTCTGCTTCAGTGGATGACAATGCCACTGTTGGTTGTTTCTTGGCTGACCAAGAAATAGGTTTATCACCTGCAAAAGATAAGTATCCTGATGTGCTCCTCCTATCATCCTTGCATCCTGCCCAATCTGCATGTGAATACACTTTAATGTCAATATCTGATGTATAAGGAAAGTATAAACCATGGTTCTGAGTTCCCTTTAGATACTTCAAGATCGTCTTTGCAGCCTCAAGGTGAGGTACCCTTGGTTTGTGCATGAATTGACTTAGCACACTAACTCCATATGCTATGTCAATTCTGGTCAAGGTAGCATAATTCAAACTACCTACCATACTTTGATATCCTGTAATGTCTTGGACTTCATCCCCTTCATGAGCACTTAGCTTTAGGTTGACCTCCATTGGAGTACTTGAGACTTTAGCATCCTGCAGGTTAAACTTCTTCAACATGTCTTGTACATACTTTTTCTGAGTGATATATATACCTGAATTAGTATAAACCAATTCAAGTCCTAGAAAGTACTTCAATAATCCAAGGTCATTGATCTTGAACTCCTTCATCATCTGATTTTTGATGCTTCTGATTCCTTGGACATCATTACCTGTAATGATGATATCATCAACATAAACACAGAGATAGATTACCTCTGAATTGCTTCTTTTGATAAACAATGAAGTGTCTGCCTTGCTCATAGTAAACCCTTGATCTTGGAGGTATGTTGTCAGCCTGTAGTTCCATGTCCTAGGTGCCTGCTTCAATCCATATAGAGCCTTCTTCAATTTACAAACATAATTTACCTTCTTGGGATCTTCATAGCCAGGTGGTTGTGACATGTAAACTTCTTCAGATATCCATCCATTCAAGAAAGCATTCTTGACATCTAATTGGTACATGTTCCAATTTTTGGATGCAGCTACACTCACCAATAATCTGATTGTTGGCATCTTAGCCACAGGAGAGAATGTCTCCTCATAATCAATGCCTTGGGTTTGTGCAAAACCCTTGGCTACCAACCTAGCTTTGTACCTGTTGATTGTACCATCAGAGTTCCTCTTTAGTTTGTAGATCCATCTGGATCCTATCACCTTCATAGAGTCCTTCTTGGGTACCAAGTCCCATGTGTCACTCTCCTTGAGAGCTTCTATTTCTTCATCCATAGCTCCTTTCCATTCTGGTTTGGTGATTGCCTCTTCATATGAACCTGGTTCTTCACTTAACAAGTCCTTTGCAAGATAAATTGAATGCTTAGTTACAGGAGATGTATCATACCCATATCTGATAGGTCTTTTTCTTTCTCTCTGAGATCTTCTAGTTGACTGAGTTGAGGATTCTGGAATATCCTCTAGCTGCTTCATCTTCATCTTTCCTTTGGACTTCCATGCCTTGAATTCTTCAATATTGATTGTGTCATCATCTTCTGAACTTGAGTCTTCCTTCTGGATTGGTTCCTCCTTTGAGAGTTTTGGAAACTCCTCTTCCAAATCATAGGGTAGACTAACCTTCCTGCAATTATTCTCATACCATGAGTCATTCTCATCAAAGATGACATCTCTGCTTACCTTGAACCCTTTATTGGTTGGGTTGTAGAATCTGTACCCTTTTTGATTCAAGTCATAACCAATGAAAATACATTTTTCTGCTTTAGGATCTAGCTTTCCCCTTACATGTGAGGGAATATGCACATATGCTATACAACCAAAAATTTTGCAATGATCCAATGATGGTCTCTTACCATGCCAAGCTTCATAAGGTGTCATTCCATCAAGTGACTTTGATGGCAACCTGTTTATGAGATAGGTGGTAGTAGATACACTCTCTGCCCAAAGATAATTTGGTAACTTTTTTTCATTAAGCATGGACCTAGCTGTTTCAACAATAAGTCTATTCCTTCTCTCAGCTACCCCATTTTGTTCAGGTGAGTACCTTGTGGTTATTTCCCTCTTGATGCCTCTTTCCTGCAAGAAGTCCTCAAACTCATTGGAGAAGTATTCACCTCCTCCATCTGACCTTAGCTTCTTCAAGTTCCTTCCTGTTTGATTTTCAACTAGTGCAAGATATTTTTTGAAACAACTAAACACTTCATCCTTGTGCTTCATAAAGTATAACATAGTCCATCTGCTATAATCATCAATGAAAGACACATAGTACCTTGATCCTGAAATGGAGGGATCCTTGCTAGGTCCCCAAACATCTGTGTGTACCAAGTCTAGGTAGTCTTCATGCATAAAACCTTTCCTTGAGTAGGGCAATCTGTGAGACTTACCAAACTGACAAGCACCACATTTGTAAATCATGTGTTGCTTGGATACATTAGGTATCCCAAGCACACATTGGTCCCTGCACATTTGCTTTAAGGTCCTTTCACCTATGTGACCTAATCTCTTGTGCCATATTTCTAATTCTGAAAGTGTTTGATCCTTGTAATTGTATAAAGCAATGTTTTTGGTGTCTTCTAGCTCAAAAGTAAATAATCTACCTGATTTTTCTCCCTTGGCTATCCTTTTGAATCCATGTCTTGGGTCCTCTACATATGCTCCATGTTGATTGAACCTGACCTGCAAACCTTTCTCCACAATCTGACCAACACTCATTAAGTTTTTGGTAATGGTTGGTACATAAAGTACCCTGCTCAATAGGTTCTGGTTACCATCACAAGTTTTTACATTTCCAATCTTTACTACAGAATGCTTAGTATCATCACCTGTCTATACTTGATGTTTGCCCTTGGGTTCCTCAAGATCAGAGAGTAGTGCCACATTGCCAGCTACATGATTAGAACACCCTGAATCAATATAAAACAGATGGTCAAAATTGATACCTGACTTGGAAGTCATATTCATGATCAATAGGGAGTCATCTTGCTCCTCTGTGTAGTTGTTGTAATCTTTCCTATTTCTGAATCCTCCTTGGTAGTTACCATTATGGTTGTTGTTGTAATTGTTGTTGTAGTTATTGTTGTAGCCATTGTAGCCTTGGTGTTGGTTGAACCTTCCTCTGCCTTGAGAGTATCCACCTCTTTGATAGCCTCTTCCTCTCTGATTTTTGTAGTTTTTGTAGCACTCATTTGTGGTGTGGTTAGACAATCCACAAATATTTCATGGTGATGAATTGTAGGGTCTCCCCCTACCTTGCTTACCTCCTCTGCCCCTGCTTCTTGAAGATCTACCTCTCCCTGCATAGTTGGCTTGGGAGGTAGAACCTTCATCTTCTTGCTTTTTACTTTTACCTTTGTCTTTAACCTTTTTATCAGTATATAGGGCAGAAGGAGTGTTCCCTTTAGATGTATCTCCAACCTTTGTGAACTTTGCTTCATGTGTGAATAGTTGGCCCATCAGAGTTGTGAGATCTGGGGTATGCATATCCATGTAGAGATCCATTGCAGTGGTGAAGCTTTCCCACTTATCATATGCCTTTAGTCCATTGGTTACTTGCCTTACTATTTGTTCTTCTTCAATCTCCTCTCCTATGCTTGCTAATTGGTCTGCCACATCCTTGATCTTGGTCACAAATTCTGAGACTGATTGCTTTGGTTGCTTCCTAAGGGTTGTGAATTCAATCCACAATTGATTCTTCCTGGCCCTTGTATTAGATGAAAAATATGATGACAAGGTTTCCCAAGTTTCTTGGGAAGTCTTACAATTCCTGATGTGAGGTAAAAGGAAATCATATATAGAGTTAAGAAGATAAGACCTTGCCAATGCATCTTTTGCACACCATGTATTAAGCCTTTCTTGTTTTTCCTTGGTGGGTAGACCCCTTGCTTTGAATGAGGGCAATTCCTCATCTCCTGAGATGAATCCAAATAGACTTCTTCCTTGTAGATAGGTCTTCATCCTCACATACCAAGCTTGATAATTGTTCCTGTCCAATTTATCAATGAATGAAGGAAAACCATCTCCCATGTTACCTTGTTAGCTCTGATACCACTATTGGGAAAGATGGATGGATCCTCCAGAAGATTAAGTAGGTGCTGCTAATCCTGCTTTGCACCAACACTCAGTAACTCCAGATATGTTTAGTAGACTCCCTTAGCTTCCAAATGATACCAAGAAATACTATATGTACTTTGGAAATGGTTTGAGTAATGACTTGATCAAAACAGATGAGTTTGTGAATCATAAAACTAGAAAACTTTCTATTTTGGTTTTGATACCTGCTCAGTCTTTCACTCAGTATGACCAGTACACTTATAATTGGCAAAATTCCTTCTAGAGTTATTCTATTAGCTTAGTAAGCTAACATTTGCAAGTGAAATCATTCAAAATGATAAACTATACAGGGAGAAATAACTTTAGCAAATTTATGGACACCCCCGACTTTTTAGGAAGTATGCAGACAAATACCAGTGAGCACTTTGACCGCGATTTCTCGACATTGGCTGAACCAAGTTGCTTCAAACTTTGTATACTTGTAGTATGCTTTGAGATGGATCCAACAAGCTTTGAATCACTCGATTTGGTGGACTAGGCACTGAGATATGCCTCGTTGAAATTGACAGACTTGAAGTGGTACACTCAGAGAACACA